>OV277696.1:19551567-19594067 GCA_922987775.1 Agonopterix subpropinquella
ACTTTAATAAAAAGACAAGTTAAAAAAATAATAATACTTAGGTACGTAAATAAAAACATCCGCTTAGTTTCAGAAATATGTAAGAAAGATTATTGTGTACTGTAAACAAAATGAAAACACGAAATAATTGTTAACGAATATGTAGGTACTAGTAATTTACAGAAAATATTCAAAATTTCAACCCTACACCGAAAAAAAGTACCTACACCTTTTTACATAATGTATTTTTTCCCCATAGAATAACCATAAACCGAGGTAGTTTTTAAGATAACGGGCTTATCACCTGTAACTAACACTATTCTCACAATATTGCCTTCAAAAGATTAATTATCTTCTCCGATATTTTTTTCTTGTTGATTTCTTGGCATTTGACTGAAAAACATTATGTCGTTCGAAAGATACATTACTGAAGTATGTTCATGCAAAAATAATGACTAGTTTAAAGGCTATCAACGGAAACATAAAAGGGGACTTTCATTACAAAAGGTCAAAGGAGAGTTCTGATTTGGTGGGTTTGTACAATTTGGTGGCTTTACCAAGTTTGCGACCTTTTGCGATCACCGCTTGCTCATATTAGAAACTAGCGGCCCGTCCCGGCTTCGCACAGGTGGACGTCTAATCTTTTCTAGCAATAAATATAGCCTATGTTACTCAGGGTGAATGCAGCTTTCTAATGGTGAAAGAATTTTTTAAATCGGCCCAGTTCTTTTTGAGCCTATTCATTACAAACATACAAACATACAAAAATAGGTACAAATCTTTCCTCTTTATAATATTAGTGTAGAAATGGCACCGAAGACCATTTTTCAAAAATATCTTCTCTCCAACGCCACCTAGGTTAAAACTTCTTATTACAAAAATTATAGAACATAAAATTTCCTGCAACTTTTGTAGGAAATATTTTTCAATCAGATGAATAGTACCTACAGGAGTTACTTCGGAGTCAAGTTAAGCAAATTTCTACGGTTCGCAAAATCGATATACAGGGCGTCCCACGGCGATGCCACACCGAGGGAAAGAACCTTAAATATTAAAGATAGGATATTTTACTGAAAGAAGACATCGTTTAATTTTTAATAATAAGTAGAACTGCATTCACAGATTTTTTAAAAATCGCCTACCTCAATCGGGAATCAAACCCGCCAAATGTGATACTAAAATTGCATGTATTTTATAATTGCGTTTGAAAGGGCTACTCATAAGCATTATTTTTTCCTAAATAACCTAGCTTATTAAATGAAACTAAGATTATAAAATTTTACATTTTATTTAAAATTTTGTTCCGAGAAATTTCCTCTGACTTGGCCATGCTTCCAACAATTAACATTATCATTTCAAAGACCTACCCACTTGAGATACGAGATTTCCGTGGTATAAGTAGGTACATGATAATAATAAAGCGATACATAAAGTTTAGTAGGTACTTGTATGCATTTCTTCATGAGCTCACAATTACCATGCAACTGGCTGATATTAATAAAAATAAATAATTCGAAAATGGAACACGTAAATTTTCAAGCGTCTGTTCTTTTGTTTATTGTGAGTTTCATTTTCGTTTATTAGCAATTTTTGTGTTAATTTACTTACCAAGGCGTACCAAAATAATTTGGATTTAATAGAAGCATACTTTTTAAATCACAAAGACATTTCCTTAGCCCCCAGTAGCCCTTTCAAACGCTATTATAAAATACATGTAATTTTAGTATCACATTTGGCGGGTTTGATTCCCGGTTGAGGTAGGCGATTTTTAAAAAATCTGTGAATGCAGTTCTACTTATTATTAAAAATTAAACGATGTCTTCTTTCAGTAAAATATCCTATCTTTAATATTTAAGGTACTTTCCCTCCGTGTGGCATCGCCGTGGGACGCCCTGTATTTTTCTAGAAATGTCAGTAATAAACCGATCACCGTACCCGGCAAACAACTTGTGAAATGCAGTTGAGGGGACTAGTTTTCTCCTAAAAATTCGTATAAAAATAAATTTGTAGGTATATCAAACGAAAGCCTGAACTTGGCGGTAAGTACGAAAGGAATATAATTATAATCCCGTGCAGCTTCTCTTGTAGGGGGAAATGTAGCAAGATTGAATTTGCTTTTCGTTACGGATTTTATGAAAATTTTCAAGCACATTGTGATCAAAAAGATCGCAAACATACAGAGTACCTAGGTCTCCTTGTATAAAATGTTGAAAGTCGTGTCCTCTATAACCCCTACTAGCTAAATCGTTAGACCTTTTTAACCGACTTCAAAAAAGGAGGAGGTTTCTCAGTTCGACCGCATATATATTTTTTTTTTATGTGTGTTCGCGGATAACTTCGTCGTTTATGAACCGATTTTGATGATTCTTTTTTTGTTGGAAAGGAGATGTCCCGAGGGTGGTACCATGATAAGGAAACCAGGATCTGATGATGGCATCCCAGAGAAATCGAGGGGAACCTTCGAAAATCGTAGTGCCGACTAGTGCGTTTGTTAATTTAAAGCACTCAAATCGAACTAATGAATTCACCACTGAAAATTGTGAAATAAACAAACTTTTAACAAAAAATTAAAACCGCCTTCAAGAAAACTAAAAAGTTAAAAAATAATATTGCAGCCTATGACTTTTTCGTTCGCATAATAAGAACATTAATTTGTTTTATAGAAGTCGGTGTCAAGCCAAGTCAAAAAATGCAAGCCCTGTCGCGTATCGTACCGGTTTGACAGCGACTTCAATAAAACAAATTAATGTTCTTATGATGCGAACGAAAAAGTTATAGGCTGCAATATTTTTTTTTGAAGGCGGTTTTAATTTTTTTCGTACTAAGAGTTATGACAAAAAGATACTTTTCCTCCATACAAAAAAAATTATCGCCTTTTTTTTCACCATGGAAACTGTGGAGCGTGGACTTCAGTAGGTGTTTCCTTCTTCAATGAAAATGCCGATGAAATCTTCCAAATGTGAGCCAGGCTGGAGGGTGGGGTAGAGAGGGCTAGGCTAGTGGTCGCGGAGAGTTCTTTCTTCCAAGTTGTTTCTTGCTTGAGTGCTGGATCCGGAATGATTCTGCACTGAATCGGCGCTTCTTATATACTATTTTTCGAGCGACCACCCCCCTTCACCCCGCACTCTTCCCCTGTACTCAAATCTCTTTATTTCCGTATCAAACTTACATTTTACGTTTACACCCTGTATGTTTAATTTGGAAAATGTATCTACCTATAACTTTTTACCCATTACTGATAATCAGAATCTTTTTATCTGAATAAAAGACATAATATGTTTTTGTACCCGAAATCTCCACATTATAATATTTACTATAAATAACGATTTTCGTATGAAAAAAAAATTGGACGATTCGTCAGAATGGTGGATATTATAATATTATACAGGGTCCTTCTTAATATGCTAGATCTTACAAGATCAGACCGTCAAACTGAACAACTTTCTCTATGGCACTAATATCGAAATAGCGAAAAAAAAAATCTGCTCTTCGATACAAAACTGGAAACCTACTCGAGCCAACTGTATGGGACAGCTGATTTTTTTTTCGCGATTTCGATGTTGTTCCCATAGAGAAAGTTGTTCATTTTGATGGTCTGATCATCCCCTTAAAAAAGTGTCAGCATATTAAGAAGGACCCTGTATATCTTTGAAACGGTATTTTGTACTGGGCTGAAAATCGAGTATATTTTAGTAAAAATGTAGTACTAACTAATTACCTATAGGTAGGTATAGTTCTTCCAAGCTAGCTTGGTGATTTTGACAGCCGGTTTTCGAGATTTCATTTCACTTTTTAAAGCTGTTTGAGCCGTCAAAGCTTTAAAATGTACACTAAAAATATACAACATTAATTAACATTTAACATAAAATTAATGGGTTTATGACACGAACATTTTCAGAAAGTAAAATAATCGCTCAAACGATCTGTCAAAATCACCACCTATGTTGGACAGACTATACAACGTGTTAGAGCGCTTACAGACAAGCGACAGTTGTCTGCGACAGCTTGCGACAGGGTCGTAGGTGACGTAGGTATAGTCTGAGAGCACAAGTCTTGTTCTTGAGAGATTTCAGTTTGAAGAAAACGGAGGCTAAAAAATAACATGGTTGATATTTCTGGTAGTTTTTATAAGTTTTTCGAAGATTTTGGTTTCTTTAGATAATTCAGAATTGATTACCTTCATCATCAAGTCCATAAAATATTACAGACTGGTAAAAATAGGGCAATTATAATATATATAGTTATAATATAATACTTAACACAACACTAATAATTATAACACATAATATTATACACATAAATATTTATAAATACGTATACAGGGTGTAACAAAACACCCTAGTAAAACTTCAGCTGCTTCAGACCATCAAACTAAACAACTTTCACTATGGAGCCAACATCGAAATCGCGAAAAAAATCAGATCTTTCATACAAAACTGCAGTACCTCTCGACTCAAATGAATGGAACGGCAGATTTTTTTTATTTTTTCTCAACATTGGCTCTATAGTGAAAGTTGTTCAGATTGATGGTCTGAAGCACCCCCTTAAGTATTAATAGGGTGTTTTGTTACATCCTGTATAGGGTCCTTCTTAATATGCTGACACTTTTTTAAGGGGATGATCAGACCATCAAACTGAACAATTTCCTCTATGGGACAACATAACATCGAAATCGCGAAAAAAAAATCATCACTTCCATACAAAACTGCAAACCTACTCGGAGCCAATCATATGGGGCAACTGTTTTTTTTCGCGATTTCGATGTTGTAGAGAAAGTTGTTCAGTTCCATAGTCTGGTCATCGCCTTAAAAAAGTGTCAGCATATTAAGAAGGACCCTGTATATAGGATGTTACAAACTACCAAAAAAACTGTTTTGGATATGGAGGTCTATCTCTCAGACTATACAACACTACGTCACGGTCACCAACTGTCGCGCGACGGTCGCCGACCGCTGTCGCGAGCTGTCACAGACAACTTTCGCTCTTCTGTAAGAGCCCTTAATAAATTAGCACAAAACCTCATACACCCCAACTGATTTATAACAAAACAATTAGATTGAAACAATAATTTCATTATTTTTCAAAATTTAAAGTTATTCGCATTTTAAGTTCAGAGGCAAAAATGATTTGCTATCATTTCAGCAATGAATGAAAGCGCTAACGTACCTTTTAATAATCTTGTGTTGGTAGTAAGTAGGGTGAGTGTGCCCGTGGGGTGGGTTAACATCGGGTTTAGTAAATCTTAAATTTTACGAAAAAGTTATCTAAAATTTTGAAAAAAATTACCTGTTTTGAAACCATGATAATTCGAATCTGCTATCGATACCAACTACTTTCTAGTTTTGCGTTAATTCATTAACACGTTGTATATGCTAAATTTTGAATCGGCGATGTGATCCCGCTATCTTGATGTTCACTCATTTTCGTTACCTATCATATCAATCAGTTTAATAACAATGTGCATGAACTCGCTCGCAAATATGACGTCACAATGACACGAACTTCACTCGAGTAAAGAAAATCCCACCAAAAACATTATGTAAAAAACTAGCCAAGTCTCGAATAGTCTCGATGGAGCTGCTTGTTTATCTCTATATGAAATCTAGACAAAGTCGTGCCAAGTCCCTTACTGCGATTTCTTTATTATTATAGTTAATGTTGTGTGACTTGGCCGTTGAAGGGAATACAAGGGTACAAAACCAGGTGCTCCATGACACCATTGCACCAATCTGTCGCCAGAACCGCTACCCATTGACGATGGAAAATTGCCACTTGGAAAACGTTGATTCAATAACCAGTCAATTGTAGGCTTGGTAAAGCTGCGTATTTCAATAATACTTGTATAATGGCCATCGTCATTTGGTTAGCGGTTCTGGCGACAGATTGGTGCAATGGTGTCATGGAGCACCTGGTTTTGTACAGGTTGTTATTATAACAATTCGAAGATTTGAATAGTCAAATCTTCGAATTGTTATAATAACAACCTGTCAATTAACCTTAGCAAACCTCACGAAATAATAAGCGAAATCAACGAAATGTAAATAATCCCTCCTAATCCCTAGCAAACGTTTTCAAGCGCAGTAGAAGAATGTCGTAAACGACGCGACGTCGTATAAGTTCGTCATATAAGGTTTTGTTACACCCTGTATAAGAGATATTGAGAGACCGTTTTCGAGATACTCGTATTACCTACATTAAATGTGTAAAAGAAATATTTTTTAATAATTCCTTTGAATACAGGCTATGTCCCATACGTTTGGACACTGTGTGCATTGAACAATTTAATCAGTACGTTTTTTGTGGTCACTAGGTATGTAGCCAGACTATTCAAACTTTTTTGTTTTTGGGTATATAAGGAAAATTTTTTCAGGGAAAGTAGGGTTTGCGGACCTGAATCAGATGTAGTTCTACATTTTAAATGTAAAGGTCACGGAAGAGTTAAAACATTTTATTAAAGAAATGGGCTGTATGGGCCGGAACCCCATACCGCAAAGACTACAGTTTAATCCATACCGTAAATCTAACAAAAAAAAAGAAAGCTTTGCAACGTAGAGGGAGTAAAACTATAGAGCAAGTGACAGTGTAACCGGTTTTCTATCGGTGTCTGATTTGTACATGTGTGTGTAAATGTTACCCGATTGAACTCAATTTTCCCACAAATTTATCAATACCACCAACTTTTCACAGTCGGCTAGTCTAAGTAATACATTTTGTTAATACTACTTTCCTAATACAAATCGCAGAAATATTCACAAATAACATTAAAATTTAATGTTACGGTGGTTTCAGTCCATACAAAAGTTTGACACAGAATACGCGTAGACGGAATTAATAAAAGTAATATTTTATATATGGAAAAATAGTTTATAAAATCTAGATGCCGCGTTACAAATAACATTTGCAATTTATAATTACGAAGATTTATAAAGCTTTTAAAATGTAGTATGAAAAATTACAAAGCATTATATCTTCGTAATTATATTATAAATTGCAAATGTTATTTGTGACGCGGCATCAAGATTTTTTAAACTATTTTTACATATATAAAAAATAAAAATTTATTTATTCTAAGTTACTTATACTTATAACGTCTATGCGTATTGTGCGTCAATAAAATTGTTTTTGTATAAAATTGACCCCTCTGCAACCACCTTAATATGTAATAAAATTAGCCAGAATTGGAGCCTTGAAAAACTGTGTAGTTATTTGTCAAGCAATGAGGTCAAAGAGGTTATTTTTTCGAATTTGATCAATTTCTTTATTTGACTGAAGCATGATGAAGGGTTATGGTAAATAAATTACAATTTGGAAAATAAATTTTAATGTTTCTTAATCTAACCAAATGGCTTTGATCAGGAATAGTGTTGTAAAAAAACAGTTTTTTTTCTACCGTTAAAAAAACGTGAAAAAAAAATTAATTTAAAACATCTGCACTGGTAGCATGCAAACCCGCGATAGCCGTGATACGGCTTTATCACGTCTTTTATCTCGTTCTTTTGCGCGCGAAAGAACGAGATAAAAGCCGTGATAAAGCCGTATCACTGCTATCGCGGGTTGGCATGCTACCAGTGCTGAAATCATAGCTTTAACTTTTAATTCCATGATTATATTGAGTAACTCAGCATTCTTCTTTATTAATCGTCTTTGCGCTTAACGAGTAGTACGCAACTTCTTTAGGCGCTTTTCAGCTAACTCACTCTTCAATTGAATTCTAAGATGTTTCTTCCTCAGTGTTTCTGTAATTTTTTCTATTATGACAGGTTGTCTGGTAGCTGAATCCTGAAAATGAACAAAACAGTGATGAAACCAAACCATTACTAGGTACCTATGTATTTTCCAAGTCCGTTTTCCCGTATTTACGGGTGTTTCAAAGGCCATAAACTGGTAACACTGAATGACTGCTGATCTAGAGGTTATGGAATCAATGTTGACCTATAACTTGGTTTTATGATTTAATTTGTATTGTAATATCATTTTAACGTGTACAATAGACATTAATCTAATCACAAACAAAGTATTTGTAGCATTTAATTGCAGTGAAACGTACCTGTGAAACGAAACATTCCCAGCAGCACTTTTCGATCTGTTTTTGCATCCTAGGACACTGCAGACCACCATTTTCACTTCGATAATGATTATAAATTATTACATTATCAGAACACCTCACACAGCAGGTAATTCAGGCTGTTACAATTCCGTAATTCATAACTTTTGATAAGCCTAACAACAATACTAGTCAATTTGGACCGCAATACGTCAAAATGACAAGTTGCGGTCACCAAAAAAGTGGTTACACGGCGTTCATTATAGTCTTTCTCACTCTTTCTACAGACTAGTGTATAGGTTCACCTCTATCGAACATTAAAGATGTGTGCGTATCATTTACTCCATAGTTCTACTCCCTCTACGCTTTGCAACAAGCACCAGGGTTGCCAGATTGGAGGTTTTTTCCGCCATTTTGGGGATAAAGGAGTTGTCCCAAGTAAAGCCCAGATTCGCATAAATGTCAATGTGCTCTTTTTATAGGCATAATATGTACATCAAAAATATATAATAATTTACTGCAAAAACGACGCGGTATACTAGATATTTTTAATTAATGACAAAAAATATATACAGGGTAGATTTTTGAGACGGAGCAGTAAGGGCAGGAACCTTAACCGTTGTAGCTACAGCGAAACGTTTTTAAGAGAATATCTTTAGCTTTTTGAGTCATTTTGAACTGCATTCACAGATTTAAAAAAAATTTACAGTCAGCAAGAAAATTGCCAATTTACACAAAATTGTTTTTTGTTGCTAATCGATCCTGTTTCTAATAAAGATCAATAAACTCTATTGGACCCACCGAGGTTAGAGTACTAGAAATG
Organism: Agonopterix subpropinquella; assembly: GCA_922987775.1. Lineage (NCBI taxonomy): Eukaryota > Metazoa > Arthropoda > Insecta > Lepidoptera > Depressariidae > Agonopterix > Agonopterix subpropinquella. The sequence continues at coordinate 19,560,414 of OV277696.1, forward strand.
TCAGAAATCGCAAAAAACTTTTCCCATACATTTTGTAGGAAATGAGACTCCAATTTACTTTTATACTTAACAAAAATTTTTATTATGGATAGACTAGCCACTAAAATGAAGACTGGAATGCGATTTTTTATAGTCACACGTTTAAATCATGATTGAATGATGGATAATCTCCATACTAACTTAGACATTTTCTACTGCTGATTAGAACGTGTGACTTTCAAAAATTGCTCTGTATTTAATAATAGATGTATTTGGATGAATTCCATACAGTTTTTTTTTTCAAATCAAATAAAATGTGTTCGAAAATTTATATTGTATGTACATTTTTGATTCTACTTGTTTATCTTCGACCAGGAGTGCTATTTTTGAAGATCACACGGTCAAATCAGCAGTGGAAAATATCAACATTACTATGGAGATTATGCATCATACGATCATGATTTTGAACGTGTGACTTTCAAAAACCGCATTCCAGTCTTCATTTTAGCAACCAGTTATCAATATTTAAAAAAATGTATTTGAGTATAAAAGTAAGATGGAGTCTCATTTCCAACTAAATGTATGGGAAAAGATTTTTGGGATTTCTGAGATTTCTAGTACTCTAACCTCGGTTGGTCCGATAGAGTTTATTGATAACAAACAATTGATTTTTGTTTGTAAGAAACAGGATCGATTGGTATCAAAAAAGTTTTTGTGTAAATTGTCAATTTTCTTGCTAACTGTACATTTTTTTTAAATATATAATAAATAATAAATAACGCTCACAGGCACATACATTGTAATGATCCCAAGTAAGCCCTTAGGCTTTTTGTTATGGGAATCATACAACAACGGCACAAACATAATACATCCATGACCGAACCAGGATTCGAACTCAGGACCCTGGTTTTGCAGTCCGGTGTGGTAAACATTACACCAACCGGGTTGTCTTCTCTGTGAAAATCTGTGAATGCAGTACAAAATTTAAAAAAAGAAATTAAGTATAGTCTCTTATGAACTTTGCTGTAGCTACAACGGTTAAGGTTAACCTAACCTAACCTGACCTTACTGCCCCGTCTCAAAAATCTACCCTGTGCTTTTAGATTCTGAAAAATCTATTGTATTTGTAGCCATGATCTATGAACTCTTTGGGGTTTGTAAATATAAAAAATGTTGTTATTTCAAAGAACGATACATTATTCTATGGATAAATAATACAAATGTGTAATAGTATAATATAGTATACATCAAACATCGTGATCAAACTCAAAACCCAAAAAAATATTTACTTACTAGTTAACACATCACGAAAAATAATGACTAACAGTATTGCACCAGAATTGCGCCTATATTGCACCGATATTGCACCAACATTGCACCAGTGTTGTACCAGTATTACACTAGTATTACACCAATATTGCGCCGATATTGCACCAGTATTGCACCAATATTGCACCAATATTGCACCAGTATTGTACCAGAATTGCACTAGTACTGCATCGATATTGCACCAATATTGCATCAATTTAACACCAATATTGCACCGATTTTACTGCTACATATTATACTGTTACGAGCGACTGGTTCCGGGATTGGAGTGAAACGCTACTTACAAACGGTCCACCTACAGGTTCCCCTACACGGTTCACTTTACCGGGTCCTCCTCGCAGGGATTCCCCGTGCACCACTTATTGTCACGCACTACAATGACACTATGACGTCACGCACTACACTTACACTTATCTACTCACTGTTCCACTTAGCACTTTTCTTTTCACTTTTACTTTTCTTCCTTTTGTTTCGCACTGTTCACTGTCAAACTAAGAACTGCTCGCCAGTCCAAATTCGCCGCCTTTTATACCCCGCAGAATCTTCCGGAATTCTCGATTTCCAACGTTCATTTCGTTGTTTCTTTGTTTTCTTTCAGATACCTCTAATCCCACCTTCCTTGTGGAAAGACACGCCCACTTTCTTTCTGGAAGTCAATTTTTTTGTCTCTTTCCAAATATTCCTTCTCACTCTCTCTTCCTTCTAGAACATTTCTACAAACATTAAAATCTAGAAATACTTTTTTGGTTTTGATTGGATTCGATCCAGGGACTTTTTAACTTACGTAAAACCCTTCCTTTGAACACAGGACCACAGAGGTTGTCAATGGGCCGGCCGAATTTTCAAAGTATTACTATGGGAGCAAACCGATCGGAGCAAAAAAAAAATCTGCTGTTGCATTGCATACATTTGAGTCGAATAGGCGTTGCAGTTTAGTATGGAACAGCTGATTTTTTAGTTGCTCCGATCGGTTTGCTAAAAATTGGATTTGGCAACACTGACCCTACCTCGCAACTCCCTGCTGCGCCGCTAGAACTTTCTCCACATTCTTTTGGCCTAGGAGGATGCCCCCCAGGTTGCCCCAGGACCGAGACTTCCACCCCCCCCCCCCCCCCCCCCTCCCCTAGTCCGCCAGTGGGGATAGGTACACATAATTAAAAACCGGCCAAGTGCGTATCAGGCCACGCGCAGGGTAGGGTTCCGTAGTTGCCCGTCACAAACTTAGAAGGGGGCTTTTTATATTAGGTTACCTTGCCTATACCTACCTACCTACCAACTCGTTAACTTGTAAAGCTTAGGTAGGTACTTAGCGGTGATAGTTTTCCTTTTAAAATACCTATCCAACCATACCCCACACCATGGGATGGACCAGAATTATTTTTTTATCTAAATTTTATTTTACCACTGTCGATGTCGGCGTGATTAATTTATACATGTATACCCAAACCCATGCCAAATTACAACTTTCTAGTAGGTAGGTACTAAGCATCTCTGAGCTAAGCCGCAGACGGATGGACATACAGACCGTCAGTACAGATGGACGGACATGGTGAAACAATAAGGGTTCCTGGTCGACTTCGGAACCTAGTAGGTACTAGGTAGTCTAGACACATCATTGAGCAATCGATTTTACTATCCCTAATATTATAAATGTGAATGTACTATCGGTTTAAAATAACAATGTGCATGACCTCGCTCGCAAATGTGACGTCACTCAATCACATAAACTTCACTCGAGTCATTCAAATGATTGTTTCCTTTACGTAGAGTCTACATTCCCTTGTCAACCGAGTGAAGTTATCCAACGGCCCTTCAAGGTCATGCACATTGTTATTTTAAACTGATAGTAAGTTTGTTTGTTATGCAAACAATAATAAAATAAATTTGAAATAAATCTATGATTTATGCATCCTAAATTCTTATTCGTAGCTTCTACGTCCTAATCAGTGACAAAAGAAATGAGCGTTTCATGAAAGATTTCCCATCAACGTTATGATGATTGTACCTTTGGTATACATAGTATCATTGATGGAACACCTATTTTTCCATACTACATTAGGTAAGTATGTCATGTTCATGTGGCTAGTGCTGGCTAATGTAATTTCCTAGGCTACCAACATAATGTTGAAGACAACTCTTTCATGAAACGCCACTACCTCCCCATGCTCAAAGCTCCTAATCAAATCACATATCAACCTGACTACTAGGTGATAAACATTTTCTGACCACGACTTTACAACTCTGAATAAAGAGGAAGAAATTGGAATCCCAACAAAAAAAATTCATGTAATAATAGGTATACCTAGCCAAGACTCACGACCAAAGACATATATATTACTAGCGTAAGGACATGGCCTATGAGCTTGACTATTGTCCCCAGTTCGTTGGCTCTAACATGCAAGGAAAAATGACAGTGTAGAGCACTACAACGATTAATTAATATTCTGACGGGCCTATCCTTACGCTTAGTCTAAACTATTATAAAACTGTAACAGAAGTGTGTCTGTACATTGAAGATATTTACAAAAAAAAAATTACGACATGGTTTCTACCTATCCCTGATTCCAAATCACCAATTTTAGGATTTTTGTCTGTCTGTTTGTTTGTTTGTATGTTTGTTTGTTTGTTTGGGTGTTTGTTTGTTCGAGTATCACGCAAAAACTACTGAACCGATTTTGATGAAACTTTTTTTGTTTGATAGCTTATCATCTGACTTAAAATCTGGTATATAATTTATGCGGACGAAGTCGCGGGTAAAAGCTTAATATATAAATCTATGCTCACGACACTTTTACTCTTTAAAAAGTTATGAGAATAGGCACGAATAGGTATGCATCGCATGAACATCATTTCATCAGTCTGGTCCATCATTCTGAATGACGCCAGAATGACGCTAGAATGATGCCAGAATGATGAGTGGGTTACACGATCAGTTTCCCATCAGTATTTCATCATTCTGGTCCATCAGTTTGGTCAAACGTTGAATGACGCCAGAATGATGGAAGACTGCAGGGTTGCCAGACGTACGAGGTACTGAAATCCCGGGATTTATTTCTCTTTTAAATTAAAAAAGATTAACTTTTAAATTAAATAATTTTGAAAAGTTGATTTTTGCTATGCATGCGTTTACTATGCATCCGATTAGTTATGCATTTCCGCATTTTCATGGCATCCCAACAAATATTTAAAAATAATAATTTAAAGAAGCCGCCATAATTTTATTGCTAAAAATTAAGTTTAGCTAACTATGCATCCGAATATCCGATCTCTAATTATTAGGCCCTAATTTTGTAACATAAATCATAATGCGGTGTTAAAATTATTTATTTAAAGCCCCCATATTCCCCACCTTGATAATTTTTTCCCCATAAATTTCCCCAACGATTTCACTTCTCCAAATTTTCCCCAAAGGCCAAATTTTTCCCAAAAATCCCGTGAAAAGCCCCCAATCTGGCAACCCCGACGGTGACTGACACCAGAATGATACGACCATCAGTTTACCATCAGTATACTAGTGTTGCCGAAAAATCGATAGCTTTGCTATCGATTGTTGAACGTCAAAATCATGTACCCGCTCGATAGTACAATCGATAGTATCGATAGTATCTCTTTTTATGCAATACTATTGGTAAAAGCAATACTATCGATAGCATCGATAGTTTCGATCGCTGCTAACCAATGAAGTATCGACAGTATCGATAGTATCGATAGTATTGCTCTCCAATAACGAATAGACAATCGATAGTGTCGATACTATCGATACTATAGATAGTTTTGTATTATCGATAGTGATATTTATTTCGATAGTATTGCATTCAGTATGCAAGCCAAACATGCGCTTATTATAAAGGCAATATACTAGAAAAGTGGTTTTGGTTGAACATAGACACGTTATACATTTCCACTACCCATTATGCCTGCATACCGAATGCAATACTATTGAAATAATTATCGCTATCGATAGTGCAAAACTATCGATTGTATCGATACTATCGATAGTATCGATAGTCTATTCGATATTGGAAAGCAATACTATCGATAGTATCGATTGATCATTAGATGACAGCGATCGAAACTATCGATACTATCGATAGTATGAATGAATGAATGAAATATACTTTTATTTACACCAAATACAAATTACATTATAGGAAATAAAACTTATTCTGGTACAAATTAGGCGGTCTTATCGCTAAAAAGCGATTTCTTCCAGACAACCTTAGGGTAGAGGAAATATAACAAAGAACGGGTTGGTGTTAGAAAAAATTGATAATTTAAAGAAGTTAATACAACAGAATACAAATATACATACATACCTATTATACATATATTTAGGGGTTCATAGATAAATAATAAATAAATAAATATATATATATATATATAATCATACTATAATACATATCATACATGCTGCAATAAGACATAAACATACCTACACACGTACCGGATTGATTTAGATAGAACAACAAAGGGGGAAAGGAAACTAAAAAACAGGGTCAGAGGTCCAGAAAAAAAGCTTTGACTTTCGATTTAAAAACATCCACGGAAGGAGCGTGTCTGATCGACTCTGGCAACGAGTTCCAAAGTCGAGCAGCTTGGACTGTGAAGGAATGGGTGTAGAAGTCGGAAGAGTGGGATGGGATATTGAGAGAGAGATTGTTGGAGGAACGTAAGGGACGGCCAGTAGTAAGGGAGCTAAAGATGAAGCGTTCTTTGAGGTAGGGGGGAGTCAACGGATTAAATAGGATAGAATAGAGGAGGGACAGGACATGAGCGTCTCTTCGACGGCGGATTGGGAGCCACTTTAGTTTAGCGCGGAATTCCGACACATGGTCGTATTTCCGTAACCCAAAGATAAACCTGATAGCAACATTTTGAAGGCGTTCAAGTTTGTTAAGAAGCTCCACTGTGAGGTCGAGGTAACAAGAATCAGCATAATCGAGGATGGGTAACAGGAGGGACTGTGCGAGCGATAGTATTGCTGTTTACCGATTCTATTGGAGTAAAAGAGATATCGATACTATCGATAGTATCGATACTATCGATACTATCGATTGTCCTATCGAGCGAGTACATTATTTCTCACCTATCGATAGCTATCGATAGACAATCGATATTTGGCCTATCGAGCGGCAACACTACAGTATACCATCATTCACAACGGAATGACAGTCTGGATGGATGGTTTACCATCATTCCATCAGTCCATCATTCTCCCATCATTCTGGCATCATTCTCCCGTCATTCAGACCAGACTGATGAAATACTGAACGTGTAACCTGGCACTTACTTCTTATTGCTCATTCTGTTATTAAGAATAGTATTTGAGCTAAAGAATTACTGAAAATGTGAATTTAGCTTTATTTCTGCACTCAAAAGATTCAATTTTATATGTAGTCAAATCCAACGGGTGTGACTGCATTCCCTTGCTCGGCTTCCCTCAATTTTCCCAGAGTGTGATGGGAGGTGGGGTAACTGAAGTCAGAAGGGGGAGGGAGTGGCTGTTCTGTCTGTGTGTAGAACTATATACTATTACCTATTCTGTGGCACTACCGTGCGCACGGTTAACAGTAGTGCCACAGAATAGGTAATAGAAGTGCCCACAAGATATTCATTATTATAACCATCGTAATATATATGTCTTTGATTATAACTGTGTTTTTGAAGTGCTCTGGCTGATTACTAAGACCCATATTACAGAACAAGACTTGAGCATTGCTTGGTAGAGATTGCATACTTACTACTACAATCAAATGTCTACAAGGTTGTCAAGATACAGAGACATAAATCTCATTCTCGATCAGGCCTTTATGTCTTGACCATTCTTGCTTACTCACAAATAATAGGTCCAATAAATTCACCCTAGTAATGAAAATGTTTGGAATTGTAGTTTTGTTTAAGCTGGCACTTTACTCTCGCCGAGAACTTTCAAGGAAAATTACCACGGCTTATGATGCCACGAGAACAATGAAGGTCATCCACACTCTCGTTCTCTGCCTGTCTCATCTGTTCTCGGCGAGAATGAAGTGCCTGCATTACATTCAAAAACTTGCTTGGTTCAAAGTTGCATTTAATGTGTAAAATCACTTGCATAAATTGTCAAAAAAATTGATTATCCACACAAAAAACTGCTCTGTGGAATTGTGCTTCAGTTGGTATTCGAGTTGTGGCTTTGGTAAGAACCAACTATTATCAGCTATCCTTTGTTCTTTTTGAAGGTTGCAGTTTTACTTCACTATTTATTTTTAGAATGTTCCTGCTCGCTGCAGAACTGATGGACTTTGGTCTCATAATTATTTATCGTCTGCAATGAAAACAAAGTGAAATTTTAGAACAGCACAATATAGGTTAGTTTTATTCGTACCTACAGCTTGTGTTGCTTGTTGGATTGTCAAGATTGGACAGACTGAAGTAGACTGACTATTGGTACAAGTAATTTATTTACAATGCTTACACAAAAAGGCTCAAAACTAGCCAAAATGCTGCAAAAATCGCAAACACTGGTCAGAGTGTCTATTTAGGGGCAGTTAGAATAAAAGTACATAGATACATCATACATAAGCTCACGTCACGCCATTGTCCCAAGGGGGCAGGCAGAGACCACGGATCGCCACACGCTCCGACTCTGACACACCTCTCTAGCCTCATTGACATTCATACATCTTTTCATGCACTTCCGTCGATTGAGGGTGCTACGCACTTGTCCTTTTTGGAAAAGATAATTGATTTGATCGTGGTATGTTTCCTCGGACAGCCTCTCCCAACACTTCCGCTCACCTTTGCATGATAAATTTCATTTGTAAGTCTTCTTTCATTCATTCTCTCTATGTAACCGAACCATATAAGCATGCAATCCAATCTCAATCCTTGATACTATATATCATCCTTCAACTTACACCAATCCCTTATCACACTGTTCTTGATTCGATCAACCAAAGTAATACCACACACACTTTGTAGGGAGCGCATTTCAACTGCATTCACTCGACTTTCATTCCTTTTATTAGTCCTGTGGAATAATATTATAGTTATTGGTGATATGATAAAAGTTTATTCCTGCCGTGATCCTGCCTGCAAAATATAACACGAGTTGTTGTTTAGTAGTTTACCTATCACTTGTTGTAGTTGTAATTATAAGCGAAGCGGATTTCCGTCGTCGGTATGTAGTATCCAAAGAAACATTCGGTCAGAGTGTCCATCTTAGAATCTCCCGTTTGTAGGTCCACTATTTAGTCTGTATGTAAATGTTGGTAAGTATAATTATATTCACGGCTATAAGTTAAAACAATTAGTAAATACCTACCTAGCTTATTTATGAATGTACGTTAAATTAAAATTTAAATATTTACGCTTTTCGTATTCAGTTTTTACAAGAAAATGACAGACGGACAGAAATTGACAGATGAGATGACAGCGAGCACAGACAGCGAGCGAGCAGACAACAAATCGCTTTGACGTCTTAAAAAAATATATTGAAAAAGAATATTTTTATTGTTTAAAAACAACTTAAAATTTTCGCGAAGAGTTTCTCCGCATATAAAATACCTATTATAGTGATTTCTTGTATTCAACTTGCAAATGTGTGTCACTGTTTATCAACTAGGAATACCATTCCAACTGCATTTCAGTTAAAAACGGTACTGGAATGGCCCGCTTTATATACAAACTACAAACTCTTAAAAAAAAAAAAAGACGCCATCTTGTACACGGATTACAGGGCTGGACATTATTTGGCTGAGCATTATTGTCTCGGACCTGTAATGTCCAGCCCGTAATTGCCGGCCACATAGTGTCCAGGCCAGTAATTGGAACCAATTTTGAACCTTTGGTCACGGAATACGGGCTGGGCATTACGGTGCTGAGCATTGTTGGCTCGGACTGTTAATGTCCAGCACGTATTTGCCAGCCCAATAAAACGCAGCAAAGCAAACCAAACCTTGGTCACGAATTACTGGGTCGGACATTACGTGGTTGGCAATTATCCGGGTGGCCTTTGATGGGCTGGCCATTACGGGCGCCGGAAATTTGGAAGTTTCGCTTGTGTGTGTGGTGGTATACAAAAAAAGCTGTCAAAATAAATTGTAATTTTCTCTAATTATTTCTTATTTCCATCGATTAGATTAGGACAATGATAAAACTATTTTCTTTAAAACAACAAAAGAAAGATGAAGAAGGCACAGCCCGAGCGGGAGGATCACAAAAAAAAGCATCAGCAGCCCAGTTACGGATTACAAAAGGTATGTCTACTAAAACGGGAAAAGAATTATGAAAGTCCTTATTTCTTGTCCGAAATCACTCCGAATTATCGTCCCCAGAGAGTGACGAACTTAAAAAAATGTATGTCAATACAGTTGCTAATAGTAAAACCTCGAGTTCTATTGATTTATTTGCCCCAATACACGGTTTCCGAGTTTGGGAGTCAGGGACTCAATCATTTGTATCCCACCACAGAATAGGTAATAGTATATAGTTCTACATACAGAGCGGCTACTCCCCGCCCCCTCTCTGACTCCAAATACCCCACCTCACCTCACACTTTCTGTGGACACTTTAGGGGATTCGAGCAAGGGAATGCAGTCAGGCGCACCCATAGTATTTTACTGCATAAAATATATTTATTTTATCCTCTCAGTAAAAATAAACATTGGAAAATAATGTTTAATTCATATTTTCAATACCTCTTTAGCTCAAATACTATTTTTAATAACAGAATGAACTATAAAAAGTAACATAATGCTCATATGATGTGTGGTAAGTCCACCCTACACATACATATTATGTCATGCACAATATGGGCAAAGAGCACATGTGCGAACACCATCATGACAAATCTAAAACATTGTTTGAAGTGCCAGGACGTAGAACGAGAAGGTACTAAAAGGAAGCATGTGTCTCGTCATATTCACTCAATACAAGATGCACATAGCAAATTTGCTCTGTGTTGTTGTGTTTAAAAAGGAGATATCTACCTTATTGCTGTCTTTATCGACATAACCACTTTTTTTTAATATGACGGCTGTCTGTCTCTGGAGTCAGTCGTCTAGCTTCATATAAATTGTATAGGATTTTATGACTATCGCTATCTCATACGCGGTTACACCTTAGATCAAAGTAAAATGAATGGATAGGCCTAAAGCGCTTTAAGTTGAAGCATGCAAAACTAGGGCACCTCAATACAAACTAGGGTACTTGGTCTGTCATCTCGGTACAAATTCGAAGTAAAACTGTCAATTGTTTTGCCTCATTTTTCTGGTTTGAAATGTTTGCATAAGGCTTGTCCATTCATTTTACTTTGGTCTAAGGGTTACACTGATGTTCCATCTACCAGCGTAAGCAAATTTTTTTTTCTATGGTGCCTTTATTTGAATCAAATAAAGAGTTTTTCTCAAACATGCTTGGAAATGTGAGCATTATTTTGACAACCTTCTTCGAGATAAATCGAAATTGCTGTACTGGCCAAATACATGCGCGCAGCGGCCGGCAATGTTGTATGAAAATCCATATCTGTCGTGTTTAGCGACCAAATAAATTACATACTAAACTCATATCTGTCGTGTAATTTAAAAATGGAACGATCTTTTACTCCGAAACATGGCGACCAAGGAGGTAACTCATCAAAGGTTTTATTTAAATTACGAACAGGCTTGCAAATAGAAAGCTGTTAATTGAAAAAAAAAAACAATTTGTTGTTCGTTGTTCGTCATTGATTTTGAAAAGAGTTTTAATTTCCGCAAATTATTTGAGAAAATTTGCTGTTTTAATTTCCGCGCATTATTTGAGAAAAGTACTATACAAGCCTTGGCCACAACTAGGCATTGATGGACTTACGTATGTGTGCCTCAGCTTCGCCTCGGCCCACATTTACACATTCGTCCATCAATGCCTCTGTTGCTGGCCGCTGCAGTAATGTACTATTTGTTTGTTCCGTGTCTTTACAGCAGCCTCAAATTTATGATAATTTTTTATTGCAGATTTGAATGAATTGAATCTTCCCAAGACATGCAGTACAGAGTTCCCAGACCAAGATGATCTACTGAATTTCAAATTAATCATATGCCCAGATGAAGGATTTTACAGAGGAGGTCGATTTGTATTTAGTTTTAAGGTAAAGTAAACCTGTAAAGCATATCTGCGCTTAACACATTTGCGGATACTGAACGAGACACAGTAGAACTTTTATTGTTATCACTGCTATAGCCGGTCACTGTCCGCGAATGTGTTAAAAACGAAAGGACAGTGGGCAGCAGTGGTCCAAGAGCCCCCCCCATAAGTCGCATACTACGTTTGAAAGGGGGTTTAATATAGATCATTTTTTTATATGCGGCTCCAATATCTTTTTGAGAGAAAAAAAGATACAGGATGTTTTGTTTAGCGGCTTTTCATACAAATCTTAATTTTTATCTGCTGCTTGAATTTCTTGTTTCATATGTATAGTATTATTGGTTTTTATTATCATTAATGCAAAAGAATATTTAGCCCTTAGCATGTCATAAACTCAAAATGAGAAAATCGTTATTCTATTCGCAAATTTTGGTTATAGTACATGTGAGCCGTCTTACTGTTGCACGCTTAATAATAACTTTTAGTAGTTGTAGCTAAGTGTCTGATCACTCTGAAAGAGATTACACCTTTCGGACCACGTTAAAATAAAATAGCCTGTATCTTTTTTTTTTCTCTATAATATTTTGATGCCCTTTGTACACCATGTACGTTAGAGTATCCTCTAACTGTCCCTACATGTCCCATAACGGGTTCTTGGACCAGTTGCCATACATTTTTGCCCAGTATCCTTTTGTTTTGAAGAAAATTGTATTATATCCACTATAATCCCTACATACATACATTTTGTCTGCTTAACACTTTAGAACTGTCTCTGTTAGGGGTTTGCTGGAAGAAATCTGTTTAGAGATAAGCTTGCCTTTTGTACATGTCTACTTAAATTTTTTCTGTAATGTTATGTGTACAATATAGTGTTAAATTAATAAATAAAATAAACCCCGCGAGGGGCAATCAGAGAAATTCTGAATGTGTAGTATAGGTATATTCCGAATTTCCACAGGCAATAAAACAAATAATCATAGTACCATGAAATTGCTGGGGACTTAAATAGTCAGTTTCATTCTAAAGTACAGGGTACTGTACATTAGGAAGCACCATACAATCACAAACAACATTGTTGGTTGTTATACAATACAAACTACACCAATCATTTAAACACTCTTTTAAACAATTCTTTATAGGCTATTTTATTATTTCTGTGACGATGTTGATCCCAGAGTTGACCATAGTTTGAGGGGTGGAATCCCACTGCTATTTAAGACTCATAATATTTTAGCAGACACCTAGATATTCCGTTTAATATCCATGTATTTAGAGACAGTTTTAAAAATTTGAGTTGCTTATTAAATATGTAGAATATAATTAGAACAGCTAGGTTTCACTCATGACCTGTGCCCATTATTATTTGCGTATTACTTTTATTTCCTCCAATCAAAAAGAACAAATACAAAACAAAGAATTTATACATAAAATCAACAAATGCCCAACCTGTGCCCATGATGCATGATTGTTCTGAGAAAAATAATTGATTTTAATCATAATATAATAATACATACCTAACCTACTTGTTATGAAGTGTTATAAGTAATTATAAATGGATTCTCTGTAATTCACATTGTCTTCCAATCTGGACCTAAAAATAGTTTACTTATGAGTGAGTACCTATGTTTTCCGATAATGACATTGTAACTATAAATAACTACTAATGTATATGTTTTAGAGAATTAAGAACAACAAACAGTTATATTTCAGGATGATGGGAGGGGCTTGTGCCTTGGCTACATGCTTGTGTCAGATAACGCTATCAAAAACTTATTCAGAACCTATGAACCTCATTATTTTCAACAACTTTTTATTTATTTATAAATTAATTGTGTTTTGCTTGCGTTGCACTGCATTTCTGCCAATGTCAAGTAGTTTGTATCTTATCCAAACTTAAGGATTGTATTTTGAGCAAAAACACATTAGAGAAAATAGATAGCAGTGCCTCGTGGCAAGCTCAAGCGGGAACCGCGAGAACACCGCACCAATTACTCAACCGCTCGTGGCCAAACTTGCAATGTACAGGGTTACTATTTACTAAATCTAACACATCTATATTTCCAACAGGTAGGACCAAACTATCCTCATGAGCCACCCAAAGTGAAGTGTGAGACAGCTGTATACCACCCCAATATAGACTTGGAGGGCAATGTGTGCCTGAACATACTCAGAGAAGACTGGAAACCAGTGCTAACCGTCAACTCTATAGTCTACGGGCTGCAGTATTTATTCTTGGTGAGTAAACTAATAAAATAAGCAGGACCGGCCGGCGGTTGAGGCCCGTCTGATTCCCAGGTTCTTGAACCCTAGTTTTATCAATTAACGAGCTTTTGCCCGCGGTTTCGTCTACACCTACCGGTTCCCGTCATTGTAGCCGTAATATATATGGTCCTTCTTAATATGTTGACACTTTTTTAAGGGGATGATCAGACCGTCAAACTGAACAACTTCCTCTATGGGACCAACATCGAAATCGCGAAAAAAAATCATTACTTCCATACAAAACTGCAAACCTACTCGGAGCCAAACGTATGGGACAACTGAATCTTCCTCTAACTTAGTTTATTTAATAATTTTGAGTGTCGGGGTGCGTTTGGCCGATATTCGATATGCAGGATAAAAACATAAAACACACGCGTACTAGGTCGAAATTTTATCTCCCTCTTGCGCAGTGAATTTTAATTGCCATCTCTTTCCTACATATGGTTCTAACGGACCAAGGACTTGAAATAAAAAATAAAATCTTATTAATCACATTTTTATTTAAAAAAAATTTTGCAAGATCTGTAATTTTGAATTCAAAATCTTGTTATTTAATAATATTGTTTTATAATAGTGTAGACGTAGTAAATACACATTACATGAGGACTTCCCCTTCGCCTAGGGATAGTTTCTTTTGCAATAATATCTTAGTAGACGAATGACTTATCACCTCTTGTCGCGTTATTTCAAGGTCAAAATGTGACGAACGTGATTGTGGACTGTATAATGATAAAATCAAAAGAATGTGATGATATTCAGGTCAACTGGGTTTAATTAAATGGAAAACAAACTTCTACAATTTTAACTCGCTTCAAGTACAGACTACGCTCTGAAAATTTCAAGAACATCAACTAGAAACAAAAGCTTGAGAAAACATTTTTTTATTGAAAGGATAGTAAAATAAATTATCTAAAACCAAAGAGTTTGCAACAGAAAATGAAACCCTTAGACCAGGCATGTCAAACTCAAAGTCATTGGTGGGCCACATTCATAATGATAGTAGAATCAGTGGGCCGCAAAGAACTTAGAGAAATTGTATCAATTATAGAAAATCGTTTGTGTCGTTATAAATGTCTCTTTTGCTATAAATATATGTTGTTCATTTAGGGTAGAGGGTAATACTATCTGCAGAAATCTTAAGAACTCAACTTCCAAACCGTATCTAAATCAGGGCTGTAGCTAGAACTGAATTTCAGGTAGGGCAAAGAAAGATTAAGGGGGTGTTTGAGACTTTCAAATGAATTTGATAAAATCCTTTTTCTGCAGAAGGTACCTCTTATTAAGTTTTCGAGACCCTTAACTGTGCCCTGCATATTATGCAAAAAAGGTGAGCGAGTGAAGCGAGCTCGAAATTTTTAACATCATGATTCAAAACAGTGGTATTACAATCATAACATGACAGGCTCGCCGAAAATCTGGCTAAGTACTTGAGTATTAATCTGCACACTTTCGGGCCGCATCAGGAAGCTGTTCTTAAAATTGGATCGGGCCGCAAGAAAGAGCAGTGCGGGCCGCATGTTTGACATGCCTGCCTTAGACTAAAGTTACACGCTTAGTCTCGCGTCAGTCTGGTCCATCAGTCTGGTCACGTATATTTGATTTGAAGGGAAACTATACTGAAGCACCATGTTAGTCGGGTCAGTCTCGCGTCAGTTTCCCTTCAAATCAAATATACGTGACCAGACTGATGGACCAGACTGACGCGAGACTGAACGTGTAACCTTAGTCTTAAATAAGCTATGGGTGAATCTTGGTAGAACTGCACACATAAAACGCTAGTCGGTAATTGCAACGAAGCTTCTGACCACCCTGATGGGGAATGCGGTCGTAAGTTTATGACAAAAGTGCTTACAATATGTATCCACTTTCTAAAAAAGATTTGGGAACCTCAAGGTGGTCAGGGAATGTCTGAAATAGAGTTAAAATTTAAAATATATTAAGAACTAGCGGCGCCCGCGACTCCGTACGCGCGGACCACTGTCTTTAAATACTCATATCTTTTGATTGAGTCAATCGATTGCGATGACACAAAGCCTAAATGTTAATCCAAACCATGCCCTATTCTTTAGTGAAAACCCCATCCAAATCGGTTCGGCCGTTTTTAAGTGATGCGCGCACAAACAAACAGACAGACAAACAGACAAAAATTCTAAAAATGGTCTCAATGCATTCCATTACGTGTCCTTAACGCCCCCAATTTTGTTTTTGCAGATATCTTCAATGTACATTCACGCCAAGTTTAGAATTTTATTATAAGTATAGATTTTAAGTCTTGCTTCACTCGCTCCATCTTTTGTTTCATATGTCAATTAAAGCCTGACCGGGAACATAATAAAATCGGTCAAGTGCGAGTCGGGCTACTCGCGCACCGAGTGTTTCATACCAAACCACAACATATTAAGGTGCAACAACTTTTTCTCCGGGACCTTTAGCACGAGACCGACTCACACTTGGCCGGTTTTATTATTTGTTGTTATACTGTAGAGTTTGCTCTATAATCACACCAAGTGTGACGCTTGATGTATTACCGTTTTTACCATAGAGCGAGAAGAATAAACGTTGATAAAAACTAGTTCCTCGTATGAGGACTTCCCTTAATTTTTAACTTTTTGATATTTTTATTATTTTTTAGCAAATCCGCCATAATAACGCACATTCTGTGAAAATGTCAACTATCTAGCTCCTACGCTACGGTTCAAAAGTTACAACCCTATATAGGTAAGATAGACAGACGGACGGACGGACGGACAACGTAGGCTTAGTAATTGAGACCCGTTTTCACCCGGGTACGTGTTTCGTTGGGTACGGAACCCTAAAAAACATCGCCATGTTGCGGAAAATCATTGGAACTAATTTTTGCACGTGAAACATTGTCTAGCGCCCCCAAAGCAGGTTTTTAATTTTTCTGGTCAGGCGATTTTGGCATGAGCTCCACAATTAGTTTTAATGTAGAAAAGAAACATTTGGAGCTCGCTTCGATTGCCCCGACTTCTTTTCATACATAAATCAACTGGATTTGTGATGAGTCGAAAGTTTCAATATTATTTTAAGATTTTATTATATTTTTCTCAGTCTTTTATTTTTACTATCAAATGTCTGTCGGTCAGTGCAAGTGACTAATGCCTATAATTATATTTATTTCTAATCAATATCTTTCATAGAAATTGATTTACTGGTAGCCACAGATGACTGGGTAAATCAACAAGTTATTTGCTTCTGATTTAGTTCCTGGAGTGCGATTTTTGTATCTCATATGTTGAACTCAGCAGTTGAAAATGTATGGAGTACGCATCTTTCTACTGCTGATTTGACTTTGAAAAATCGCACCCCTGGAGTATGATTTTTGAATGTCGAATCAGCAGTAGAAAGATGAGTATCTCCATAGAAATTTTGACATTTACAACTGCTGAGTTCAATGAATGAGTTTCAGAAATCGCACTCCTGAAGAAACTCCTTTTATTTTCCAGGAGCCGAACCCAGAAGATCCCCTGAACAAAGAAGCCGCGGATGAGCTCCAGAGTAATAGAAGGGTGTTCGAACAACACGTGCAACGGGCCATGCGAGGCGGCTACGTTGGCTCCTCGTACTTCGAACGGTGCCTCAAGTGAATCTAACTACTGTAAATTAATGCTACCAACCCTCTATAAATAAAACAATCTCACTTTTAAGAATTTGAATATATTACTGACTAGTTTATTTTAAAACTAATCCAATGGGTGAGAATAAACTAACATTTAATTAATCCGATATTATCGCGTTGTTAAGTCTAGATGGCGCTGTTATAATTTTAGTTTCTGGTAACATAAAGATGGCGCTACGCTCACCACAATTAAAATAACCTACATCTTGATTTTATTCTCTAGCTAGAACTCGAACTGATTTGTTACTCGGAAATTATAGTAGGTATCCGCATATGATTGAGGACACGCGAAGCTGTGGACAACTGCAAACAGCACGCAACGTAAGCGGCGTGAAGTGAGCGGCGAGCGGCGACCGGTCGCATGAGTCAGTACTGTGGTAAGGTTGTGGTTAGGTGCCCGAGCGCTCCAGCGCCGCTACGCTAGTCTCAGTTCAGTCTATCTCGGAACGCCGAGCGAGCCGCACTCGCCCGCCAGCCGCCGCGCCGCCGTCACACCCCGCATCGTGCTCAAGGCAGAGCTGTTTCGACACGCCACTCGGTTGCGAAAGTGTGCGCGATGATATACAAGTGAGAGCCGCCATCGGACGCCAGGGTAACGCTCATCGCGCACGGTGAGCCAGTTTGTTCCGCGAGAGACATTCGAAACTCGCCATCTGTGAGGGACGGGGGGCGCGCGACGCCGTCGGGTCGCACACGCGGGATCAACATTTCCTACACAAAACTTAGTTTGAGAGAGCAACGGAAACCAATTTTTAATGTGTCAAGTCAGTATAGCTTATTGCTGCTACGTCAGATCGCAGAACGGCTCGAGCAGGAACTACAAGGTTATGCAAATGAGTTCTGAACGCTTCTATACCAGGGGTAATCAAAAGACCATTCACAACTTCAATAAACTTTAACGTAGGTGTTAGTACGGTGTTTCCAGTGCTTATCTATCGTATTTCTTTATTATCGTTCGGTGTCGCGATCGCTAATTGCTAATTATTGTGGGAGTCGAGAGATAAGGAGGTAGCTGAACGGGTGTGAGACCAGTGTACTTCAGAGCAGCCCCAGCACGCGGCGACGATGGCGGCCGCGCAGGAGGAGACACTGCTCGCGCGCTGCGAGATCCCCATCATCGACCTCGCGCACATAGGTGAGCCTCGTGCCTTATCTTTACACACTACACCACCGCATCGTACCTTCGTCCTGTAACCGTCCACTCAAAACGCACACATACAAATACATAATTTCCTTAATGGTCGGAATTCCTCGCCTGAGCTGTTCATAACACAAGAGAGATGTCTGCTACCTGCGCCCTATTAGCGGTCCCTTGGAGCTTGCGTGCCCGTCTGCCTCGACAGCTGTGCACCGACGCTTTTGTTGTCATTAAACACAATCTTGCATCTCTATCCTACTCTCTGAGTTCAAAGACCCCGCCTGGCTCTAACTGAACCGTTCAACGCAGTTCATCCACCTATTTCCCCTAATAAGTTAAATCTTACCATACGATTGATACAAACAAACAAACCATCAAAAGTATGCGCCAACTACGTACAAAATACAAAATATCAACAAACGTTGAAATCACTGAAAGGATGAGTAAGGTTGTGTCGTTCGCGTTCATTGCTCGTTCAAATAATTATAGTTTGTAAGCGGAAGATGATTCAAATACGAGTCACTGAGAAAATAAATTAAATCCTCGAATACCTAACTATGTTAGGTGTTTAAATTATAAACCTTATAAAATATCAATGTGACATCTGGTAATCGTTAATCATCGAAGCTTAGATTAAAAACTTTTCGCTTACATTGAAGTATAAACTAGAGGAAGCCATACGAAAAGCTGATGTGACGTCAAATATGTTGAAAACAAAAAATGATAATGATATTGCATTAATTGAAAACAAGTTGATTGATTGACGCTAATTACTTTAGCTAGAGCATTTATTTGCGCTCATCAATCAAACACTCCGATAAAAACAAACAGATTATCGATTATCCATCGCAAATAAGTAGAAATCGACGAATTTTACAAAGCGTAACGTCAGAAACGATAACTAAAGCGTCTAAAGTTCTAAGCCGAACAACAGAACAGGGCAGACGTAAAAAAAGAAGTTTGCAATGTTAGGGGCAACGGCCGGTCGGTCGGTCGGTCCTTTGTGGCCCGAGCCCGTTCCTCGTCTCGATTCCAGTCGTCATGCCGACTCCCCTTTACTATTTTCCATCACATATCTTTATTTCGGATTCCCGTAGGTCATGGATGTCTTGTTACCCGAGTGCGCGACGCAAAGGAAGGGTATACATATAATGTGTTTATTTTGTTTGTTATACTTAAAAACTAAGTGTCGTTATGAAATGTCCTTATGCGTATACTGGGGTAAACCTATTAAAAGGAAAGGTTGGAAGGTGACTTATGTGAAAAGGCATCGCATAGAAAATAATCAATAATCAAGTAAAGATAGTGGGATTTTCCTCGATTTTCATAGCAATAAAATTAGTCATACCTTGTAGATTTCAAGTACATATCTTTAAGTCTTTACCATACAAATGACTGACGTAGGTAAATGGTAATGTTTGTATTATTGCACAAAACGTTTTCCTAGACTTGCCAGTTGCCAACAACGACTACAAAGTATGAGGAAAGGCTATAAAACATCATAGGCTTGCGGTAGGTCCTACCACACAAGGAAAAACTCGTTGTATTCATTTACTACCATCTTCACCTCGACGTCTTCACGAGACACTATTTAATAATCGGAAAATGTCGAATCTTTCGATATCGAGCTGATCATCATTTACATGTTCATGTACTTACATATCAGGATTTACATGTGGGAGCAAATCAGTCTGAACAAAAAAAAAAATCAGCTGTTTCATACGTTTGAGTCGAGTAGGCATTACAGTTTAGTAACGAACAGCTGTTTTTTTTTGCGTTAACAGGTTTGTTCCCGTGGTAAAAGTTGTTCAGTTTGATGGATAGAGTACATGTGGTTTAAAGGTAAGGTTAGTCGTACTCTGTGTGGATGAATGATACTTTTCCTTACACCCTGTATATTTACTTAGGTAGGTCAGGTAGGTACTAACTTGTAATGTTACTGAAATTCCTCTATTGAAACCATAGAATTGAAACGCTAGCAGACGCTTATAGACAGACGATGAACTATTGTCGGCAGCAAACAAAGAGAGCAGGTAGGTTTCTGGAATAAAATAAAATTTTACCAGTATAATCTTTTTTTGCGACGCGCTGTAGGCCACCCCCGAGAAAACGACGAAAATCGAGACGTGCCTCCATCTTTATTATTTTACGTATGCCAAAAAGAGCGAGCATGACGGTTTTCTCGTTTAAACGCTTTGTCGTGGGTGGCATGCTAGCCGTGCTGCGGTAGACAAAATATCCCTATCTAAGGCTTAGTTAGGGCACAGTATAAGAAAGAGTATCTATTATTAGGGCCTAAACGGTGAGCCTTATGATTTTAGGTTGATTTGATAATATCTTCTACGAAGGTCACTACTAAAATTATGATAAGATTAGGTAGACTTATTATGCGAAACAGTTATCAAAATATTATTGTTTAACGCTTACGTGCGAGATCTATGTAAAACTTATTATAGTATATTTAAGTGTAACAAAAGTTCATACTGAACAACAGCAGGAGCAAGGCTCGTGCCATCGTCGGAGCCCTCACTGGTCACTACGCCACAGGCACGATGATGTAAGTACAAGATGAAACTCACCCTGGATCCCAGCTGCCGAGCGTGCGGAGAGGATGAGGAGACCATGGAGCATATCCTGTGTGACTGTGATGTCTTGGCGGCAAAGCGCATGTGCCTCATCGGTGATGGATATCCAAAACCGGGAGACCTTAGGCTTCTTCCCCTCAATGGTATTGCCTCCTTCATTGACCATGTATTTGAAGGGTGAAGTAAGCAAAAAGTATTGGGGCTAACACAAAAGATCCCACTGGGTCGAAGTGTAACTGAAAACACTTAACTGTACTTAACTAGTATCAAGATACAATTACAATGCATCAATTAAAAATAATATTCTCTAGAAATGCGTCATAAAAAGGCAGGCTTCCATCAGGCTACCCACCTACCAAGTGTTTTGTTTTGATATGGTGATTCTCATCACACAAAAGAAAGATCACAACCTGAAAAAAAAAAAACAAGATAATTATTATAGTACGAGATCCGACCGTAAAAATATGCACCTATTTCATAGGCGAATGAAATGTGATTCTAGTATACGTTTACACAGGGGTTAATTCAACGCCGCTAAGTTGCCTTGAAAAATCTTGCCGCAAGTACCTTTTCCATTATTATTTTTGGTATAACTTTTTCCACGTGTCTGTTAGGGAAGTGAATGAGGTGCCATCGGAAGGAGACTGATCTAAAGTATTGGAAAAACTAGGGTTGCCACCTCTCAGTCTGCCGTAACTATAGGGTTGCCAGGTTCAAAAATGACTTCTTTGAACCTGGCAACGCTGTGGTTGTAGCAGATTAAGAGGTGGCAACCCTAGTTTTTCCAATACTTTAGATCAGTCTCCTTCCGATGGCACCTCATTCACTTCCCTAACAGACACGTGGAAAAAGTTATACCAAAAATAATAATGGAAAAGGTACTTGCGGCAAGATTTTTCAAGGCAACTTAGCGGCGTTGAATTAACCCCTGTGTAAACGTATACTAGAATCACATTTCATTCGCCTATGAAATAGGTGCATATTTTTACGGTCGGATCTCGGGCTATTATAGGTAGCGCGTCGAGCGAGGATTCTTTATTGTTCTGAATACTTACAGACTTCTCTGTTTCAAAATGTTAAATCTTTCATTTTAAGGTGGTGTCAGTCCATACAAACGTTTGATGCACAATACGCGTAGACGGAATTAATAAAAGTAATATTTTATGTATGGAAAAATTGTTTAGAAAATCTATATGTCGCGTATCAATTATAACATTTGCAATTTATTCTTAATAAAATTACGAAGATACAAAAGCTTTGAAAATTTTGTATGAAAAATTTCAAAGCTAAATAATAAATAATATAATAAATTGCAAATGTTATTTGATACGCGACATCTAGATCTTATAACCAATTTTTCCATATATACAAAGTTACTTATATTAATACCGTCTACCCGTATTGTGCGTCAAAGTTTTGTAAAAAATTGACCCCTCTGCAACCGCCTTAAGAAACCTAACTAGAGTTTGTTACAGCACCCTAATCTATCTATCAACCAACAATGCTTTTTCATTGCTCACTATGGTGCTAAGTGAACAATCACAATGTCTGGCATGACTGCTGACCTACATTCTCGTTCATTCATGTACCTATCTTAGATCTCCGACACGACATCTAAATGCATTGTCAATAAAACATGGACTTGCGAAATAATTTTGAAAACGCCGAGATCACTCATTTGGCTAAGTAACTCATCTTTTTAAGATAATGTCTTTAGCAAGACAGTAGACGAAAAACCTAAATTAAATAATGTCAGTTAAGTACCGTAAACTTAAATACGTTACATACATTATGGGGTGCTTCCTTGGTGCTTCAGACCATCAATTCTTACTATACGACCAACATTGACATCTCAAAAAAAATTGTGGAGCAGTTTATTGACATTTTATATGGGAACTTGTTCAGTTTGATGGTCTGAAGCACCCAGGATAGCAATCGCGATAAATAAATCGCAACTGAACCATGATTGGACCACGTGCGAACGACTAACACATTCGGTATTGCGATATTCATTTGACAGCCGTTAGAGCCATTTTGACAGATCGCTCAGACGTTAAAGGCTGTCAGTCACATAGTAAATAAGTCAAGTTTAGCATAATTCGGAATTCAGCACAATTGAATAGTAATTGGATTGCAATATGATTAAACTTAAACTGTTATACCCAGGTACGTAAACAGGAAACGTCATTCATGAGTGAAATGATTCATCAGCAGGGACTTACCCTTAACGCATATTATAGTCTGTAGTGCAGTTAATAGTTGGTCAATTAACTACATGAACGAAACGCAAGTCTCTTTATCCTTGTAGCATTTTGGCGTAGGTACCTACATAGGTACATAAATAGTATACTTAGTACATGATAGTTCCTACTGCATGAATAAAAACTAAATTAATTTATACTAATAAACGACTATACCTACTTCATTAGCGGACGACCTCAGCCTTATCTGCCTATAGTTACATACTTCGACCAAAATTTACATAACTATTTCTCTAATGTTATTTTGAACCTTAAAATAAAGTTATACCACAGATTATTTACTAGTCTACTAGTTATACATGCAACCTAATTAAAATAAACAATATTCAGTCTTTAAATCAATATAATAATCAATTAATTGTATTTACTTAAGCTGCTTTTTTGTTTAAAACAATGGTTTATTTTAGCAAGAATAAAGATCTGGAGTGCGATTTTTGAATCTCATTCGCTGAGTTCAGCAGTTGAAAATTTTAAAATTACTAAGGAGACGTGCATCTTTCTACTGCTGATTTGACATTAAAAAATCATACTCCAGGAGTGCGATTTTTGAAAGTCAAATCAGCAGTAGAAAGATGCGTATCTCCATAGTAATTTTGACATTTTCTACTGCTGAACTCAGCGAATAAGATTCAAAAATCGCACTCCAGTTACGTATAATTAAATTAGGTATCTAATTGTACAATTTATTAATGCCCAGTTCATTAGGTATACACTTAACGTTCGTCATTCATGTGTAGGTAGGTATTTAGATTATTTAAATCTACGTTTACATAGCTAAACCAATGACTAAACGATGAGCGCACAAATCTATCAACATCGTACCTCACCGCCACCACCATCATCGTCACTATTCGTCACCTTTCGTCACTTGTAGATACATTCTTTATACCTTCTATTCAGTTACGATTAAGCGTCGTCTAGGAGTGAAAACAAATCAAATAGGTACCTACTTACTTACCTAATTATCTTCAACATTTTATAAAAACTTTAATATGATAATCACGAATAATAATTTTCAAATTGCTCACTTACTCGTATTTAACTAACTTAGGTATGCTTAGGTGGAACTCTGTAACTCAGACTCGGTATTATTTTGTGGTTACTTTTTAAGACAGTCGTATTGAAATGGAATACACAAATTCGACAGCGTTTTGCTGTTTCGCAATAAACGTCTAGCTCTTACTAAATTTCGAAAGTGCCTATTGTGCCACATATTTTAACAAGGAGCTCTTTTTGCCTTCTAGTAGGACAAGTAACCGTGGAGTTAAATCATCAATGCACAAAAATGTTGATGCCTATTTATTTACATTTTTAATCAGCTTCAGCAATTTCATACGTTGCATTATTTATGTAGGTAATTATATCATTTGTGACTATTTCTACCTACCCACTTATTATTTTTGCAGCGTGATTTCGTTGCGTGTAAGCGTAACGAAATTATTGGTTTTTGACGTGAAACCGTACATTACTGATTGCGCTTTTTATGAATAGAAATTCGAAGAAGTAAACATCATTGCATTGACGTTAGTTAATTAAGTCGATCTCCACCCCACGTTTTCTCGGTTTTGTGACTCAAATATCCAACTTCAAGACCTCGTAGGTTGACAGTGTTGCTAGATCCATTTTTTTGAAATCCGTAGGTCAAGGTTGAAAAATCCGGAGAAATCCGTAGATTACCTCTAGAAAAATCCGTAGATCTACTGACTTTTTTTAAATGCCTTATCTGACTGTTTTGGAGTGAACTGACCCAAAACAAAGCTCTAAATTTGCGAAGAAATTGGAGGCTTAGACAAGTTTAAGCAAGAATAATGCCCAGATAACATGAAAATCAATAAAATTTACTCTTTCTTTTCTGTTCTGACTTCACTTTCTGGAGTGCGATTTTTGATTCTCATTCGCTGAGTTCAGCTGTTGAAAATGTCAAAATGACTGTGGAGATATGCATCTTTCCACTGCTGATTTGACTTTCAAAAATCATACTTCAGGAGTGCGATTTTTGAAAGTCAGATCAGCAGTAGAAAGATGCATATCTATACAGGGTGTAACAAAACACCCTAGTAATACTAAACGGGATGCTTCAGACCATCAATCTGAACAACTTTCACTATGGAGCCAACGTCAAGAAAAAATAAAAAATATCTGCCGTCCCATACATTTGAGTCGAGACGGTACTGCAGTTTTTTATGAAAGAGCAGATTTTTTTTTTCACGATTTCGATGTTGGCTCCATAGTGAAAGTTGTTCAGTTTGATGGTCTGAAGCACCCCCTTAAGTAATACTAGGGTGTTTTGTTACACCCTGTATAGTAATTTTGACATTTACAACTGCTGAACTCAGCAAACGAGATTAAAAAATCGCACTCCTGTTTCATTATCAGTCTGTCAGTCCTTTTGTCATGCATGTTACAGTTAAATATTTCTGTCTGTGTGTGTCTATCTGTGGGGACAGAAAGTAGAAGGAAGGAGATGGAAAAGAGTAAGGAAGAGCCATAATTTACGAAAAACAGTCCAACACACAAAACTGAACATGAATTGATTTATTTGCGGCTGGATACAATTATATGCAGTAAATTGTCACATTCAGAAAATTTAAAAAAATCCGTAGATTTGCCATTGAAATCCGTAGATCCGTAAGCCAGGCCAAAAATCCGAAGATCTACGGATAAATCCGTTGGTCTGGCAACGAGGTACCTACTTATGTTGTAAATATCCTGCAGACCAGACGCAGACGCCGCGTCATCGTCACCGTAATATATGCCGCTACTTCCGCGAACTTGCTGAACTCGTTAATTTTATCTTTTGGTAACACTGCGCACTGATCCAAGTGGGTTTCTGGGCCTTTGCAAGTTGTTAGCGTTGGCTGTCGATGTCGGTCACGCTTAAAAAATAGAAATCGAATTCGCGTCAACTTTTTTCGCAAGAAAATAATAAAAAAAGTGAAACTTCCGCAGCTGTAAAATTTAAATTTCGATCTTCCGTTTCACGAAAAGGTTGCACATCCGAATTTCAAAGCCCTCCCCACTGAGGTGGTTTCTTAGTCCAAGCCACTGAGCTAGTAATCCCACTTCACTTATAAAATATAGAGCTGGAGAGCGATTTTTGAAAAAAAAAATGAAAAAAAAAACGTCAAAACGAACGAACGTCGTCGTCGTCGTCTTCGTTGAAAATGTCAAAACTACTACGGAGATACGCATCTTTCTTTCTACTGCTGATTTGACTTCCAAAAATCGCACTCCTAAAGTATGATTTTTGAAAGTCAAATCGGCAGTAGAAAGGTGCGTATCTCCTGCGCTGACATTTTCATCTGTTGAGTTCAAAGTATGAGTTTCAAAAATCGCACTCCCGAGTTCAGCAAATGAAAATGTCAAAATTACTGTGGAGATATGCATCTTTCTCCTGCTGATTTGACTTTCAAAAATCATTCTTCAGGAGTGCGATTTTTGAATGTCAAATCAGCTGTAGAAAGATGCGTATCTTCATAGTAATTTTGACATTTTCAGCTGCTGAACTCAGCTAATGAGATTCAAAAATCGCACTCCAGGTCTTCTCAATATTCAAGTCAGCATCGATAACGCATGATAATAATTAAGGCTGAACGTCAAACGGCTTGAGAAGGATCTTGTAAATCGTTTTCATACCTGACATCAGAAAAAACAGTGAGAAAATCTCACAGACTAATTGATGTCAGATGTCCTTAGGATATTGTGTCGACATTTTGTCCTCTATTATGTGGTTATTGCAGGTAGATAGGTAGGTACCTAGCAACCTTAACGAATCTACCATTGTGAAAGACCTTTTCTCATTCCTATGCCTTGTATACCTCCTCAACGTAAGTATTACTATAGTGTTTTGTTACACCCTGTATAGGATTGGTTTTATGTCCTTTGTATGATTGATTTCCTTTCATTTTGTCACAATGGTAATATTTTTGAACAAACAATCGTCATCACAGTAATTCTTAGACAATTTATATAGGGACTCGCCTTGCGATAGCATTTCCCCTCTGCCACGGTATAAGAACAATTGATCTTGTGCATTTACACCCAATTTTATACCTTATCACTAAACGAGACAGCCTATAATAGCGAAACAATAATTTTGGACTTAGAACGTTTGGGGTTCACACGAGACTACTTTTCATGATTTTTAGCATTCAAAATTAGAATCTAAACGTATGGGGAATAAAATCCAAAGATGCGGATTTCATGTTACCTCGCCCCCCGCAAAAAGTGGCAAAAAAAATTCTTAGTAGAATGACACGCTCAACTCGTCCCTATATAAATTGTCTAAGCAGTAATTACATAAAATGAAATTCTAGTTAATGATAAATTAAAGTGTACGCATATATCTTTGTTTAATCATTGATAACAGTAGGTGAGTAGAGTTTTCCAAATGTACCTTTTCTGATAAATTGAACAATAGTTTAGTACCTACCTAATTACCTAGATAATGATCAAATATATTATTGCGTATCTATTGATTAAATAAAGGGGCAGTAACTTCTTTTAACTTTGTTATAGTTATTCGTAACAATAGGTTTAGGTACCTATACCTGGACTCTTTCAGACTGGGGAGTATTATTTAAGTAAATTAATATAATCTTGCCTTTATCTATATTTAATTATTTATGTAATTTGTATTTTTTTTGTTTTTTTTTGTAATTTTTTTTTTGTATTTTTTTATTGTTTTTTTTTTGTCGTGAGCGTATGCTTATGCTTATGTAATTTAAAGTCATGTTTTGGAGTGATTCATTATGGCTACTCGCGCAACGAGGGTTCCGTACCACACAACATCACAACATAATATTAACTTACAAAAATTCTCCGATACCTTTAGCACGTTACCGACTCACACTTGGCCAGTTTTTATTATTTGTTGTTTGCTCTATAATCAATCACACCAAGTTTGACGCTTGTATGTATTATCGTCTTTACGATAGAGCGAGAAGAAAAAACGCTGATAAGAACAACTTTCTTGTATTTGAGGACCCCCCTTAAGAGGCATAGGTAAACGCATAGAGTAAGAAGAGATGGCATATCGGCTTGTTTCTATAGAAAATGTTGTCGCCAACAAAGGGGGTGAAAAACGGGTGAGGGGGAGGGTTAACATTTAAATACGCTACTTCCCGCTAGATGTATATGATATGACGTCAGGCCCAGTTGAGTATCTGTGCACAGTTCGATACAACATCTCTACCCCAGGGGAGCGCGTTATTTTCTCTATGGGTAAACGCTAGCTCGGGCCATATTTTACTGGTTTTGAGAAGCTATCTTCTCGTTATTTGAAAGACATACAAATAATTGAAAAGTGTAGCAATATTCTTCAACATCTCAGCTTTATTTGCTATAGATCATATTTCTTATTTTTCAATAAAATACATATGAAACCTGTGTTCAAAGGAAAGCCTAAATATTGGAAAAAATCTGTATTATGTGCATCTTTTAAAGTTGAAGTCACATTTACTTGAGACACACACCTTTGTGTAGACAATATTAAGATCTAAAATTGCTATTTAGCACATTTTTTTTAAGACCAATATTTAATGAGTTATTTAAATAATTGTTAAATTTGGAGCGAATTCTTATGATTTTAGAATGTAATTTCCTTGGATTAGAAGGCTCCACATAGGATTATATATATATATATTTATATAGAAGGATATATGGATTAGAAGGCAGTGACATAATGAAGGACAAGCTAGTCAAAAATAGGTATACCTACTAAAATGACGTAGTTTAGTAGAGGTGAGGTGGCTCTGAAAGAGTCAAGGTCGTTCGGTCAGGGAAACCCCTTAAGTTTTATCTTTTTGACATTTTTATTATTTTTCAGCAAATCCGGCGTAATAACGCACATTCTGTGGAAATTTCAACTACCTATCTAGTTATTACGGTTCAAAAGTTGGAGCCCTAAATAGGTAGGACAGACGGACGGAAGGACGGACGGACGGACAACGTAGGCTTAGTAATAGGGTCCCGTTTTTACCCTTTGGGTACGGAACCCTAAAAACGACTGGAAGATGTTAATTTATGTTTCACCTTCCTTCACGGTTCGCGTGATGTCCGATTCGGACGCGTTTTTACCAGACAAAAGACCAGTTTCAAACATGGAAGAGGCAAATACACCACTAGTTTTTAATTACTAACGTAACTTTAAGGGTGTATTCAGACCATGAATCTGAACAACTTTCCCTAAGAAACATGGGTCGAAAAATGAGAAAATTTTTTGGACCTTCCATACAAAAGTGCGGATCGGCCGATCGATTTTCTATGGGAGGTCCAAAAATTTTTTACGTTTTTCGACCCATGTTTCTATGGGAAAGTTGTTTAGATTCATGGTCTGAATACACCCTTAAAGTTACGTTAGTAATTAAAAACTAGTGGTGTATATGTATGCTAATTTTCAGAATACCTTTTACCTTAATAAGTTTTACTAAATACTGAGGTAAACAACTCCTACGCTACATTTCAAGTAGCTATTCGAATGTAATGTATACAGGGTGTTACAAAAATACAAATAAACATTTAAGGGGGTGGTTAAGACCATCAAACTGAACAACTTTCACTATGGGACAATATCTTATCACGAAAAAAAAATATCATCATCATCATCATACCAGCCGATAGAAGTCCACTGCTGGACATTGGCCTGCCCCAAAATGAGGAGATTTGCCATAATCGCCATGATACGATGCGTTTGCGATGTTCCATACTAAACTACAGATCTACTCGAGCTAAATGTAGACAAAAGATTTTTTTTTCGCGATTTCAATGTTGATCCCATAGTAAAAGTTGTTCAGTTTGATGGTCTAAATCACCCCTTAAAAGTTTTCAATTTTTATTTTTACTTCTGTCATACATCGAAACACACCGATACACCGTACTTACATCGATTCGAAACGGCAATGCTATTGTCCCCAACTAAAATGCTGTACCTATATCCTAATGACGTGCGACACCCATTGTCTGCATTGCCATCTGTGTACACCGAATTTGTTGTAATTATTCGCTATAGATCATGTTTGTCGACCGTCAATATGTCGATAGGTATGCGCGTACGTACGTACCAATGCAAATGTAATGCCACCGAGTAGATATCCTACAGAGAAACAGCCTCATACAAACTCGCGGCGCGGGCGGGCGCCTGTACCTTCTACCTGCCAAATTGCCAATGCTGCTACATCGTATCAAAGACTTCTTATCCCAGTCATTTTACGGTTTGAGCCGGGACTAATTACTAATTGGTATTTTTTTCGGTATAGTATTTAAGAGTCAATTTGAGCTTAGAAATGTACCAAAATTTAAAAAAAAATCTCGTCAGCAACAGTTCCAAATTTAAAATTTTGGTATTATCTCGTTATAAAAAAACCTGATGGTAATTTTTTTGTGCACATATTTAAGTCATTATCATCATAGATAAGCTACTATTTTCATCATACATAAGCGACATTTGCACTGACATCTTGATAATAAATAGTGGAAACTTCAACATTCTTTTCCTGCCCCATGATATGATAGTGTCCGGCCCCAAGCGACAGCTGTTGTTACTTCCCATACATTTAGTTTTGGACCGACCAAAAAAAAGAGAGTGGCACAGGCATGATTATCATTATACATACTTCAAACGTGGTGTAAATATTTTTGTCTAATTAGAAGGTTTTGAAAAATACATTCGTATTTTCTAATAAAAACCTCTTTATTTTTTATTTCAATGCCTATTTTATTGCACAACAATAATGTATATTGTAAAATCTTATTCAAATAAGTGCACCACTCCCACAGTTTCAAAAGCTATACTTGATCTTCTATTCATTTCTGTTCTTTTTAAGCTGTAGAAAGATGCACAAGAGGTAGAGGCTGCGAACTTATAATTAAATTTTAATTTTGAGTTGTGGTTAATATTCCATCCATCTGTCATCCTTATCAAGAATTTTGAACTTTTCGCCCGTTCCTTTCATTTGCATTTCAAGTGAACTCAAGTGCAATATTGCGCCTGCGTCGATCGCGAGTCAATTATAATGTAGGTACTGTTAACTGTATACATTTGAACACGATTTATTGAAATTATACTGAGAGATTGAAACTATACTAGGACTGTGAGAGTGAGAGATCTTGAAGGGGCAATCTCTACTCTACATCTTCTATACAGGGTCCTTTATAAATGTTGACGGTTTTTAGGAGGATGATCAGACCATAAAACTAAACAACATTCTCTATGGAACCAAGAACGAAAGGCCGAAAAGAAATCAGCTGTTCAATACCAAACCGCAAACCTACTTTAGCACAGCAGATTTTTTTTCGCGATTTCGATGGGACCAACCCATAGAGAAAGTTGTTCAGTTAGATGGTCTGGTCATCCCCTTAAAAAAGTGTCAACATATTAAGAAGGATCCTGTAAACTTTCCTTATAGTTTTTAGGTACCTATACAATATCACTCTTTCGCAGGTTAGTTTGCTCACATAGGTAGTAGGTAGACAAGACAAGTGGCAATGCACCTAGAGGTTACATAAAGTCTCAAAACAAGATTGAAAATACATGTTGCTATCACCAGGTAGGTGTTTTACATTTATGAAGGTTATAAAGTCTTGACATTGAAATATTGTTTCGAAAAATGTTGACCTCTTGCTCTACGTTATTCCTCTACGTAAAGGGTGTGCAAAAGTTGATACCAATAGGTAGGTAGATAAATAAGTTAAACTTTTAATGAAGTAATTCACATCACATTAATTGGCCATGCTGTGTTTGATTAAAACGGAATAATCTCACTAAACAATCTTAAGCTCACTAAACACTGCACAATGATCTTATATACCTATTCCATGACAATGATCTACAGACAAGTAATACGATAAGTGTTCAGGACTGCGATTTTTGAATCTCATTCGCTGAGTTCAGCAGTTGAACATGTCGAAATTACTATGGAGATACGCATCTTTCTACTGCTGATTTGACTTTCAAAAATCGCACTCCTGAAGTATGATTTTTGAAAGTCAAATCAGCAGTAGAAAGATGCATATCTCCACTGTAATTTGGACATTTTCAACTGCTGAACTCAGCAAATGAGATTCAAAATCGCACTCCAGATCATGTACTAACATAAACAGAGTGTACCTACTTGTCAGTCTAAACCTGAAGGACACTGGCCAAAACATTTATGGCCCCCCAAACGTACATGGCACGCGACACAGAACAATATTGTAGCATAGCATAGCATAGCATAGCATATGCTCACGACTATATTCCCCGAGGGGGTAGTCAGAGATATTCTGAAACTTCTGAACATCCACGTTTCACTAGTAGTACCGAAACTCCGTCCAGTGTGAGAACAATATTGTGATTTTATAAAATGCCCTGGATTGTACGGGCTCCAAGGACGTAATGCCCTAGTTAGACAGTGCCGTCTCTTTACTTATGCTTGTGACACTCTTTATATTAATGACAAGACCAACTAGATAAGACACCGTTATAGAAACCGTTCATCGTCTGGGTCAACCAGTCAGGCTTGGCGTGCCAAAATATTGTTCTCGCTAACACAGGACTCACACCGCCAGTCACTTTTACATCTGTACTCACATCTCGAATGTGTATCGTGTCTTAAGAGGATATGCACTAGAGGGAGGCAGCGAGGGCGCTAGAGCGGGCTCCATACAAACGAAGGGTCTATAAGGAAAAGTATCAATAACGTTTAAACCACATACCTACACTACCCATTAAACTGAAAAACTCTTACTAAGTATGTGAGCGAAAGTATCAGAACAAAAAAAATATGTTGTCCCATACGTTTGAATCGAGTAGGTAGGTATTGCAGTTTAGTATGGGACAGCAGATTTTTTTGTTCTGACACTTTTGCTCCCATAGTAAAAATTGTGTAGTTTGATGGGTAGAGTAGAGTATGTGGTTTAAATGTTAATTATACTTTTCCCTACACCATGTAAATTTTTGATTACCAATTTTATTAAAGTAAATTACATTTTTAAAGACGATCTAGATACTAATGATCTAGATACTAATATCTCTGTGCCTCTGCTTTGTCAGACTTTCGTTAAAATGTATAGTTTCAAAGTTACAGTACCTACAAAGATTTCCATAAAAATATTAACTAAATTCTAGCATTAAATAAAACTGTATATTTTAACGGAAATCTGACAAACCACAAGCACAGAGATTAGTATCTAGATCGTGTTTAAAAATTACATTGACTTTATTATTGGTTAGTAAAAACTTATATCTACCTGTTGAAAATAGAATCTTACTTCGTTTGAATGCAACGCCCTAGCGCGCTGCTCGCCGGACTAGTCCTCTTATCCAATACTTTCAGTGAAATTAATTAGGAAACGACAAAGAAATAGTTGAAGCTAAGCCCT